>JANJXV010000356.1:1007500-1011219 GCA_024803745.1 Megascapheus bottae
AGGGTTAGGGTTAGGGTTAGGGTTAGGGTTAGGGTTAGGGTTAGGGTTAGGGTTAGGGTTAGGGTTAGGGTTAGGGTTAGGGTTAGGGTTAGGGTTAGGGTTAGGGTTAGGGTTAGGGTTAGGGTTAGGGTTAGGGTTAGGGTTAGGGTTAGGGTTAGGGTTAGGGTTAGGGTTAGGGTTAGGGTTAGGGTTAGGGTTAGGGTTAGGGTTAGGGTTAGGGTTAGGGTTAGGGTTAGGGTTAGGGTTAGGGTTAGGGTTAGGGTTAGGGTTAGGGTTAGGGTTAGGGTTAGGGTTAGGGTTAGGGTTAGGGTTAGGGTTAGGGTTAGGGTTAGGGTTAGGGTTAGGGTTAGGGTTAGGGTTAGGGTTAGGGTTAGGGTTAGGGTTAGGGTTAGGGTTAGGGTTAGGGTTAGGGTTAGGGTTAGGGTTAGGGTTAGGGTTAGGGTTAGGGTTAGGGTTAGGGTTAGGGTTAGGGTTAGGGTTAGGGTTAGGGTTAGGGTTAGGGTTAGGGTTAGGGTTAGGGTTAGGGTTAGGGTTAGGGTTAGGGTTAGGGTTAGGGTTAGGGTTAGGGTTAGGGTTAGGGTTAGGGTTAGGGTTAGGGTTAGGGTTAGGGTTAGGGTTAGGGTTAGGGTTAGGGTTAGGGTTAGGGTTAGGGTTAGGGTTAGGGTTAGGGTTAGGGTTAGGGTTAGGGTTAGGGTTAGGGTTAGGGTTAGGGTTAGGGTTAGGGTTAGGGTTAGGGTTAGGGTTAGGGTTAGGGTTAGGGTTAGGGTTAGGGTTAGGGTTAGGGTTAGGGTTAGGGTTAGGGTTAGGGTTAGGGTTAGGGTTAGGGTTAGGGTTAGGGTTAGGGTTAGGGTTAGGGTTAGGGTTAGGGTTAGGGTTAGGGTTAGGGTTAGGGTTAGGGTTAGGGTTAGGGTTAGGGTTAGGGTTAGGGTTAGGGTTAGGGTTAGGGTTAGGGTTAGGGTTAGGGTTAGGGTTAGGGTTAGGGTTAGGGTTAGGGTTAGGGTTAGGGTTAGGGTTAGGGTTAGGGTTAGGGTTAGGGTTAGGGTTAGGGTTAGGGTTAGGGTTAGGGTTAGGGTTAGGGTTAGGGTTAGGGTTAGGGTTAGGGTTAGGGTTAGGGTTAGGGTTAGGGTTAGGGTTAGGGTTAGGGTTAGGGTTAGGGTTAGGGTTAGGGTTAGGGTTAGGGTTAGGGTTAGGGTTAGGGTTAGGGTTAGGGTTAGGGTTAGGGTTAGGGTTAGGGTTAGGGTTAGGGTTAGGGTTAGGGTTAGGGTTAGGGTTAGGGTTAGGGTTAGGGTTAGGGTTAGGGTTAGGGTTAGGGTTAGGGTTAGGGTTAGGGTTAGGGTTAGGGTTAGGGTTAGGGTTAGGGTTAGGGTTAGGGTTAGGGTTAGGGTTAGGGTTAGGGTTAGGGTTAGGGTTAGGGTTAGGGTTAGGGTTAGGGTTAGGGTTAGGGTTAGGGTTAGGGTTAGGGTTAGGGTTAGGGTTAGGGTTAGGGTTAGGGTTAGGGTTAGGGTTAGGGTTAGGGTTAGGGTTAGGGTTAGGGTTAGGGTTAGGGTTAGGGTTAGGGTTAGGGTTAGGGTTAGGGTTAGGGTTAGGGTTAGGGTTAGGGTTAGGGTTAGGGTTAGGGTTAGGGTTAGGGTTAGGGTTAGGGTTAGGGTTAGGGTTAGGGTTAGGGTTAGGGTTAGGGTTAGGGTTAGGGTTAGGGTTAGGGTTAGGGTTAGGGTTAGGGTTAGGGTTAGGGTTAGGGTTAGGGTTAGGGTTAGGGTTAGGGTTAGGGTTAGGGTTAGGGTTAGGGTTAGGGTTAGGGTTAGGGTTAGGGTTAGGGTTAGGGTTAGGGTTAGGGTTAGGGTTAGGGTTAGGGTTAGGGTTAGGGTTAGGGTTAGGGTTAGGGTTAGGGTTAGGGTTAGGGTTAGGGTTAGGGTTAGGGTTAGGGTTAGGGTTAGGGTTAGGGTTAGGGTTAGGGTTAGGGTTAGGGTTAGGGTTAGGGTTAGGGTTAGGGTTAGGGTTAGGGTTAGGGTTAGGGTTAGGGTTAGGGTTAGGGTTAGGGTTAGGGTTAGGGTTAGGGTTAGGGTTAGGGTTAGGGTTAGGGTTAGGGTTAGGGTTAGGGTTAGGGTTAGGGTTAGGGTTAGGGTTAGGGTTAGGGTTAGGGTTAGGGTTAGGGTTAGGGTTAGGGTTAGGGTTAGGGTTAGGGTTAGGGTTAGGGTTAGGGTTAGGGTTAGGGTTAGGGTTAGGGTTAGGGTTAGGGTTAGGGTTAGGGTTAGGGTTAGGGTTAGGGTTAGGGTTAGGGTTAGGGTTAGGGTTAGGGTTAGGGTTAGGGTTAGGGTTAGGGTTAGGGTTAGGGTTAGGGTTAGGGTTAGGGTTAGGGTTAGGGTTAGGGTTAGGGTTAGGGTTAGGGTTAGGGTTAGGGTTAGGGTTAGGGTTAGGGTTAGGGTTAGGGTTAGGGTTAGGGTTAGGGTTAGGGTTAGGGTTAGGGTTAGGGTTAGGGTTAGGGTTAGGGTTAGGGTTAGGGTTAGGGTTAGGGTTAGGGTTAGGGTTAGGGTTAGGGTTAGGGTTAGGGTTAGGGTTAGGGTTAGGGTTAGGGTTAGGGTTAGGGTTAGGGTTAGGGTTAGGGTTAGGGTTAGGGTTAGGGTTAGGGTTAGGGTTAGGGTTAGGGTTAGGGTTAGGGTTAGGGTTAGGGTTAGGGTTAGGGTTAGGGTTAGGGTTAGGGTTAGGGTTAGGGTTAGGGTTAGGGTTAGGGTTAGGGTTAGGGTTAGGGTTAGGGTTAGGGTTAGGGTTAGGGTTAGGGTTAGGGTTAGGGTTAGGGTTAGGGTTAGGGTTAGGGTTAGGGTTAGGGTTAGGGTTAGGGTTAGGGTTAGGGTTAGGGTTAGGGTTAGGGTTAGGGTTAGGGTTAGGGTTAGGGTTAGGGTTAGGGTTAGGGTTAGGGTTAGGGTTAGGGTTAGGGTTAGGGTTAGGGTTAGGGTTAGGGTTAGGGTTAGGGTTAGGGTTAGGGTTAGGGTTAGGGTTAGGGTTAGGGTTAGGGTTAGGGTTAGGGTTAGGGTTAGGGTTAGGGTTAGGGTTAGGGTTAGGGTTAGGGTTAGGGTTAGGGTTAGGGTTAGGGTTAGGGTTAGGGTTAGGGTTAGGGTTAGGGTTAGGGTTAGGGTTAGGGTTAGGGTTAGGGTTAGGGTTAGGGTTAGGGTTAGGGTTAGGGTTAGGGTTAGGGTTAGGGTTAGGGTTAGGGTTAGGGTTAGGGTTAGGGTTAGGGTTAGGGTTAGGGTTAGGGTTAGGGTTAGGGTTAGGGTTAGGGTTAGGGTTAGGGTTAGGGTTAGGGTTAGGGTTAGGGTTAGGGTTAGGGTTAGGGTTAGGGTTAGGGTTAGGGTTAGGGTTAGGGTTAGGGTTAGGGTTAGGGTTAGGGTTAGGGTTAGGGTTAGGGTTAGGGTTAGGGTTAGGGTTAGGGTTAGGGTTAGGGTTAGGGTTAGGGTTAGGGTTAGGGTTAGGGTTAGGGTTAGGGTTAGGGTTAGGGTTAGGGTTAGGGTTAGGGTTAGGGTTAGGGTTAGGGTTAGGGTTAGGGTTAGGGTTAGGGTTAGGGTTAGGGTTAGGGTTAGGGTTAGGGTTAGGGTTAGGGTTAGGGTTAGGGTTAGGGTTAGGGTTAGGGTTAGGGTTAGGGTTAGGGTTAGGGTTAGGGTTAGGGTTAGGGTTAGGGTTAGGGTTAGGGTTAGGGTTAGGGTTAGGGTTAGGGTTAGGGTTAGGGT